>JAVJAQ010005542.1:0-24465 GCA_032362365.1 Zygogramma bicolorata | reverse complement strand
AACTCTTGAATAGTTTTATTCAACTAGATTGACATATATAAATCAACTGGGTAAAAAAAATCATCAAGTGACATGTTTCGATAATGCAACAATTATATTGAAGATTCCAAGAAAACATTTTGGAAACTGTAGTCTATAAGCAATTACTAGAGCACATTGATCAATTGATTCAATTGATAATCAATCCGGTTTTCGTAAACAGCATTCCCGTGAAACAGCATTGCAGCTTTCTATAACTAAATCTAAAAATTACATAGATGATGGTAAATATGTTGTAGCGGTGTTTTTGGATCTGAAAAGAGCATTCGAGACCATTGACCGAAATATACTATTGAATAAATCGTACCAATACGGAATTAGAGACAAGGTACTGAAATGGTTTGAAAGTTACTTGCAAGGTAGAAAACAGAGAGTCAGAGTTAAAAATTCAACTTCACGAGAAATTTGCAATGACATTGGGGTACCCCAGGGAAGTGTCCTAGGACCACTCCTTTTCATACTATACCTGAATGATATTGATCTCTTTGTGAATTGTGAGTTCATAAATTCATTTGCTGATGACACACTATTAGCATGTAGCGATTCCTGCCTTAACACCGCTTTACAAAAGATGAATGGTGTTCTAACAGGTGTAAATGCATATTTGAAGATTAATAAGTTGAAACTCAATGTTGCAAAAACCAAGGCGATGATCTTGTCAACTAAATACAAATATAGGCAGATAAATGTAAATGACATCGATATAAGGATTGAGAACGAACAAATTGAGATCGTAACAAGTGTCAAGTATCTGGGCTTTCAAATGGACAATCTTCTTACTTTTGATGCACATTTTCTATATGTTACTAAGAAAATTTCAAAACAACTATACTTTTTCCCAAGAATTGTGGGGCATTTATCTATGGATACAAGAATCACAATGTACCGGTCTATTCTACTTCCCCATTTTGACTATCGTGCAACTTTATTATTTCAGTTCAATTCAAATAAAATGACACAGCTACAACAACTACAAAATAGAAGTATGAGGATCATTCTGAACTGTAATCGCTACACTCCCATCTCAACAATGTTGAATACATTGCATTGGCTATCAGTTTCGAAACGACTTCACTTCCTAACAATGTTATTTATTCATAAAATAGTACATGGTGAAGCACCTTTTTACTTTCGCGATTATGTTGATTTCAAACATCAGATTCACCATCATTCCACCCGTAATTCGAACCACATTCATGTACCGAGAGTAAAATTATCAAATACGAGAAATTCTTTGTTTTTTAAAGGTGTGATAGAGTACAATGAGTTACCCCAGTACGTCAAATCTAGTGAAACTTCTGAAAAATTGAGACACAAATTACTGATACATACAAGAGACATGAATTTGTAATTTGGCTGTTCTTATACCTACCCTTGAACTAGTGACCTACTGCTCAATCACCAGTGATGATCAGCACACATTGTTATACTTTTTATTGTTATACTTTTTATCATTTTTACTTTTTATTACTTATGATATGACTATTTTTAGGCGAAATAATGTTATTCCTATTCCTTTGTTTTGTGATATATTATATAGTATAGATATTGTATGTTGGGGAAACCTACTTAAATGAATATTCTCATTTTTCTTCTTCAAGTATACAGGGGGTTGTCCAATGTATGAACAATATGTGCTGACTCAAGAGCAACATTCTCCCCTACGTGAAAAACTAACTGGTACGGGTTCATGAACAGTCTAACTCAATTTTGCATGTGACTTAAGTGGTGAATTCATTCATGATCGAATAATTTTTCTTGAAACCATATGGTGACAGTAATTTTGTCCGATCAAAATTTTTGGTTTTGCGGATTTGATTCGTTCAAAAACGATACGAGTGAGATGGGGACATTTAGTTCACAGTCATTTCACATTAATTTCTTATACTGGTGCACTCAATTAAAGTGAAAATAATTGGGACGTATCTTCATAGTGAGTTATTTTATTGGTCCGCTGGAAACAAAGTAATTGAACCTTGAAGTCTGAGTGTGACGCAAAGTCTGCTTCCATCACAGAACATGTGTATCCCTCATCAAAAAAGGCAAATGTCTCCATTTTACCCTCAGGACCTCTTCATTCGACTGGTGCTATTTTCAGCAGAACATTCTTATTATCGTTGGAAACATCAGCACTAAATGGCTGGAAACTACGCAGTTTTCCTGATTATTGCGTTCGTCTTCAAAAATGGAGCTTTCTTCGTGTTCATCATTATTATAGTCTCAGGAAACATAATGCAAAATATTATGTTCTCCTTCTCACCCATCCTTCCCACAACGGTAATAAGAAGAACATCTATTCATCTGGTGGCCTGATTCCAAAAATAAAAAGCACAATACACGAAAACACAAGGAATGGTCCCAGAATCTCATCTTAATAACGAGTAGAACTATCTACGGCAGTAGCACGGTGATCAAACTCATTTGGAATCTGCCAATATCCGGATGTCAAGTCGAGAGATGATTCATACTGAAAACCCTGCCCTCCTTATGGAACATCGTCAATCGACCTAGTTACTTTAAAGTCATTTATCATCACTTGAGTCGATTTCCGAGCATACAATCACAAGTGAACTGAACCATCTCTATTCACACTGTTCATTAAGGAGCTCCGATATTTCCTAACCCCGACTTCAGCATGTACTGCTTCATGATGTGCTACTGGAATCAGATACGATTTAATTGAGCATGAAGTTTTCACTTCAAGTTATCAGTAAAAATATGACTAACTGTGATTTGAGTTAGTCGTATTCAAATTATTGTTGTTCAGATGTGTAAACATGCCACAGACGATAAAAATATGATAGCAGTCCAATAGACTTCCTAAGTCCTGACATCACAAGTAGTCGGAGCTTAGCGAAATCTTTCAAGCAAATCGATTTAAGATGTTAAGAGGCCATAAGAAATTATTCATATGTTTATTTTATGTACTTCAATTGCTAATGAGGATTACGCTATAAGGTATGGATTTCCATCAAGTAAAGGCCACCTCAGTCCAAAATGCTAATGAGGATATTCGCGTACATTTGGCGTCAGATAGTTGTAACATAAAGCTGAAGCTGAAAATTCTTGGAATCGAATTATGTAAAAAAAAAGTATGCAGTTTGATGCTGACTTGATGATGAGAAGAGAAGTTCATGCAAGCATGAAAGATAAATTCTATCATGTTGAAGTCAGTCGTATGTCATGTATACGTTTTCCATTTTCAGTGAACAGTATCTCCTTTGAAGATCACACTGAATAAATCTGTGGATATCGTATCTGCGAATTGTGCTTGTCCCAAACGGATAATATGTCATCATATCGCCAAATTAGCTCTTTTTGGACAGTACAATATATCTGTGACGGACAAGGAATGTATCTGGAATGTGCCAAAATCGAAAAATGCAACTGTAAAAACAGCTGGAGAACTATATCCCCAAAAACCATATTTAGCTATCAAACAAGTAGTAACTGAAGAACAAATGGATAATTTGAAAAAGAAGCTGAATAATTTTGGCAACACTGTGGGTTTCACTTGGCTTCTGCAAGAAAAAGATGAGGAATCTGTTAAATGTGTCCTACCGATTATCAAACATATTGAATCATCAAATGAGTTCCGAATGCTACATATCCAATGAACTTTTTCAAACAAAAATGTACTGTTGACGGTGATTCTGATGGCGATGATACTTACAAAATGACAAACTCATAATGAAAAGTGGTACCTCTTGAGGAAGTTTTGACATACAACCAGCATCTTCGAGGCAGTAATTTCATCTTGTAAGCGGAACAAATTTTCAGAGAGCTTATTCAAATCACTAATTGGTGAGACTTCATTTCTACTGTTTTTTCAATGAGAGGAGTAATGAAACCCATTCATCCACACAACACACGGACATCCAGTGGATATCTGATGGATATCTATTAAGGATATTTTGGACATCCGAAGGACGTACAGTTTTTATCCAAAGAATATTCAGTGGACGTCCAATGGACATTCTTAGGCCACCAACCTGTACGTCCATAAAATATCCTTCATGGACATCCATGAGATATCCATTATGGACATCCATAAGATTTCCTTCATGGATACCCATAAGATATCCATCATGGATATCTACAAGATATACTTTATGGACATCCATGAGATATCCATCAAGAACGTCCATAAGATATCGCTCATAATTCTACATAATTATTTGTGCAATTCGTTAGAGAAACCAACCTAGCTTGAGACGTGAAAAAGATCTGCACACTTCTTGGACAACGGATTATAGTCAGTAATATATCCTGTGATAAGGCACTGAACGTGACCGTATGTGCAATTTAAAATGTTCTGCTAGATTGGTATCGCTGTATTTTTAAAAATTTAGACAAGCTTAGATGAACTGTAGAGTGGTAGACGAACGATTAAAAAACTTATGTCGTTGATAAGAATTTTTCATTTATTTTTTTTTTTCACTACTATTTAAACAAAATACTTGATGAAGTTTAAATTTGAAAAATAGTTTGCCAAGAGTTGTCAACAGAAAAGTTATTGATGAATTCAAATAGTTCTCAATTTGAATAATATATTATGAATATAGCATTCGACAGGAGTCCAAGCAAAAATAAAATCAAAGGGTTTTGTTCCAAGCTGGACAAAAATAACTTGACGGAAATTTGGATAAAAACGTTGAAAAAAACTTGCTGAAATATATTCATGAATAATGTTTGTTTACAGTTGTTCCGACTCAATCACCAAAAAAATAGCATGATATGAATAAAATTATTAAAAGTGATATGAAAAAATGAATCATATCGCCTTAGATAAAACGAACATTAGATAAAGAAAATATATTCAGGAGTAACAAACATGAACATGATCAAACTGATATTCTATGGGAAATAAAAATAATACTCTATCCTAATAACAAAAAGATTTTGATTTCATGGATCAGTCAGTGAAAAAACAACTGACTTTCTGTCTCTTCTGATTGGGGTGGCAACATCTTCTTATTTGCGGATGTGTGCCTTTCCTTAGCTCTTCGCAGCCAAGCCTTGAATGCATCTTCTGAAGATTTTCTGTTTGATATGTCACCGACTTGCGCTGCTTCTGGAATAATAAAAAATATTATTTAATGAATCGCTCAGGCTAATATTGCAAAGTGATATTAAGATATAATTCAGTGTCCATCAACAAGCCAAAGATAATAACGAATATTTTGTTTCTCAGATTAATGTTTGTATCTTAATCAATTACATAAATAGAAGTAGAAAGAAGCTTATTCTTGGACTAAATTCAAATTTTATTTTATATTTCTTACCGAGCAGTAGTTCAGCTACTTTCAATTTCCCGAATTTTTTTTTCTTCTTGGCTCCTAGCCAGCTGTATTCTGAAGCGAAACTATTAGTGAACATAGAACTGAGGCACCGTTTCATAAAATCAAATGGTGAGCTTCCTCCTAGAATTTAACTTCGAAAATCTATTTACAGCATCTTCAAAATGTTTCCTTTCAGACAGATATTCTTCAAGAAGTCCCAATGTTTCTTCGGAGTTGACAGGAAAATGTGCAAAAGTCAAAAAGATTGATTGTACATGACTCTTTGCTGATTAGTATTTAGATCAATTTTTATTTTTCTGACATCATCCAGTAATTCAGTGAGTAGGTGTCGATTTAACACTTGTTGTTTGACCAAGTTTTTCAGGGTGTCACCTGTGAAATGTCAGATTACAAAAAATTATTTTCAGGTATTTTTAATTTTCAAGTTTTCAATACTTTTTTGATAATCACCGATCAGAGGTATACAGCCTGCGCAAACCTGTGAGTCAGCTCCAGTTAAAGCAGGAGTAGTAAAATATCAGTAGTGGCGTCAAAATATGCATATTCAAATACCATTATAGCAACATATCAAATTTGAAATCTGTTACTTCAAAACTGTAGAAAAATTGGTGGGCGTACCTCACCTCGTAGTCATCCAGTATATATTCATTTCCACATTAATAAATAGTCTAATACATTATAATGCATTGAACTTTGTCTATTAATGCTTTTTTCAATTAACAAGATCTTACCCATTTTATGTTCAGCACAGCAACAACACGACGACGAGCTAACTTCTGCAAAAAAAACAATTGGTAACGTTTCAGTCAGAAATATATTTCTTCATAAAAATTCACTTTTTCCTCAAACGAGTCATACTGTAGGATATACCTACCTGTTGTTTCATTGTTGGCTGATGTCTGTGGTGGTGGTACTTGCTCAATATCTGAAAATAGGAGTTCCTGTAGCGGTTCTATTAACTCAGTGTTTGGCTTTGCAGATTTAGGCATTTTTGGTGGCGCTGGTCTCTTGCTTGAAAATTCGCTGTCTTTATCGGAAGAGGATAAATAAGTTTTTTTCTTTTTAAATTTTCTAGCTTTTATATCACTATCAGAGTTGAGATCACTATTAATCTCAGCTTTTCTAGCTTTATTTCTTGCCACTATATATTCATCTGAAAATGAAAAATGCTAACTGCTACGTTGACATAGTAGTTCAGATTACTTACCATATGTTCCGTTCCTGAATAACATTATGTTATGAAGTGGCCAGCATGTGTTAGGCCTTTCCTGTTTTCTGATGCAATTGACTAGTTTTTTTTTTTTTTGGGAAATGGGGGCCAATAACATTAATTACTCCCCAACAACCATGAAGTGGGTACAGCTTCCACCGCATCCTCATCCAAGAATTTAACAATGCTCCATGTTACCTCTCCCATCGTATGTATGATTCAACTAGAGTTGAAAAACATAACATAGGTATAACAAAGTTTTCTAATTCAAGAGCATTTCTATCATATTTTCTCGTAGTAATATATTTTTCCAAGATAATTTCCTCAGATTTTTCCCTTTCATTCTCATATAATTGACAATGCTCCATGCTCAAACTATCATTTTTATATAATATCAAGATTGGAATGGATTAATTTTCATGTAATTTTGGAAATTTTTGGTGGACTCCATTTCTGTATTTTTTTTCTTTATAGATTAAGCATTCGCCACATTCCAGATTCAGTGAGAACTCCGATGCAATGTTAATATATTTTTAGTACAAAGAACATTCACCCAAAGTGGTTCATAAAAAAAAGACAAGTAACATTTTAACCATAATAATAAATGTAATGAGGTCTAGCTATTTTGTCAGAGTATGACCTTACAATGACAATTCAGGCTCACTGTAAAAGTAATAAAGGGAAAATTACAAAATTATTATACAATTTGAGTTTCATACATTTATATGCAACCTTATGTAATGGCCATGATGCAAGAGGGCCAGGATTGCTAGCAATTAATATCCCAAACTGTGATGACTCACAAGGAGTAGTATACAAATTTTCCAATTTTTTTAATATATTTTCAACAATTCTTATTCCACCTTCATAGCATATAAAATTTTGTATAGTTATACATTTGTTTTGAAGACAGCAACAGTTATCTGGTTCAGATATCTTAAGGACATAATTGGCAAATTCAACTTTTTTATATTGCTTTGAATTGATGGAGTTCAAGATGAGAGGCCCATCAGAATGTTCAATTGATGGATGAGGATAATTTTGTCTGAAATTCGAAGGATTATTAATAATGTTTTCTTGTTCATGTATTCTTCTTCATATTTGTTCGAGAGGCTTTTCGCCTTTCCTAACTAATTTCTTCAATGTCTGCATATGGTTTTCAAATGGAAAGGCACTAAACTGATCTAATGGACCCGAGTACCTGACATCATCACACAAATATAATAGATTATGGATGTTATGCGAGACATTTTTGAGTCCATACAAAGTTATGAATGTCTTGACAAAATACTTTAAAAGTGATTCAGCATATAGAATGTGATTTGAAAATGATGAACTAGACAAAATTGAAATTGCAACATGTAACGTTAAAAAGTTCACATATTTGTCTTTATCTAACACTGATTTTAATACAACAGGTCCTAAATAGAATAAAAATAATCTGAATTCTGTTGCCTTCCATCTCTTCACTTCATTTAGTGATCGTGGTTTTCGACTGAATTCCATGGGGATTTCTGCTTTGTGGCTTACAAGTGATTCAGATAAAATTGTAACTTGATGATGAGATAATTTGCTTCCAGGTTTGCCTCCAATCCATATGGACACTAGCAATTTTTCAACTACACCTAGACAAATTAAGTGCATATAATCTATAGGGAAATTTCTAATCATATCGATTTCAGGGAGTAATTCTAGAAGTGAAGTACCAGTATGGTGCTCTTCATCTACTTTTGATCTGAAATTGAAATCTGTACGTGGAGACAAATTATCAACCTCAGGAAAACAAATTTTGTTACTTATGGAAGCCCCTACAATTGTGCACTTTGTACAAGAGCTATAACCGCTATGTCCTTTAGTGTATTTTATGAAAGCTTTCGCTGGTGCGTCACAAATAAACGCTTTAATTTTCACTGAAAAAATATGACCATTATGAGTTACTCCATTTTCGAGAAAATCTATTGCTTCAGTTAAAAATTCATTTAGAAACTCATTTGCATCTGCTGGTTTCTCATTGCCATGATATACACCTATAATATCAATTTCATTAGTTTCTAATATATTACACAAGATTGGATATAACTGGCTTCCAGAACTTTTCGATAATGGTTAACTATCAACATTGATACCCAACTCTATTATATCAAAAGTTTTATTTGAGAGCTGTGAATGTATGATGACTTTTTCAATGCACTTCTTCAAACCAAAATGGCAATATTTGCCAGGATTAAGTTCTTTCAAGACTATAACTCTTGGTGTATTCAATAAAGTTCTAGCATCGACAGGAAGTTCTGGGTGAGAGGGCTTTAATATATGAAGGAGTTTTGTAGCTGCAACTTGGGGTATATTCTGCTGCAATGCCCATTGCTTCAGCTGAAATGACAATGAATTTTCAGTTCGATTGAAAGTTTGAGTTTTTTCTACAGAGGGAATCATCAAAATGTTTTAAACATTTTGCCCATTGTCAGAAGTCAGAATCAGAAGACGAGTCATTACTACTGTGAGAATAACTGAGACCTACATTACAGAAATTAGCATAAGTGTATTTATCTGTGATCGAGTTATCACTGATGGATACTTCATGTGAAGATGATGCTTGACCATCACAAGTGTTCAAAGAGCTTTGCAGATTCATCGAGAAATTCACAACTTCATTCATTTCATCAACTGACTCTAGCTCTTTTCTGGTCATTTTATGAAACTTATTGAGCATTTTTTTCCTCTTCAAACTCGGTTTGTCCATCTCCGATGAATTTCAGATGGCGCAATCTTGAAAACAATTGCTTTTTACCTTGAAGATCAAAACAATTCACTTGCTTGCTTCCTTCCAAAAGTTCACATTCACGGTAAATGCTAATAGTTTACAATTATTGCACAATGCACACCACAACGCTCCAACTCAGTTCAATAATTTCTTATTTCTTCAAACCGACCCAACACCCAACAACTCTCAAAATTACGGCATTTGACAGACGCCATAGACGGTTGCACGTCAGGAAACCGAGTTAAGGTGAGTTCACAATGCAGCTCTTTTGCATTTCGCGTCACGTCTTCCGAGGTGACGCTGTATTCAAATATTATTTCAAAGGATAAAAAGTTGAAATATATCAACTTCATTGCTGAGATGTCCATTTAAATGGCTCAATCACGTTGCCAATTAGGCATTCCAGATCAGGTTATGTCTGGGGGGCAAATACCAGTTTTAACCAATCACAAACTTATAAAAAAGAAAACAAACGAAGGTTCCTGGGGGGCAGATGCCGCCGATTGGTTCATTTTGGTTTATTTGACATTTTTGACAAGTATCTGGAATGCCTAATTCG
Organism: Zygogramma bicolorata; assembly: GCA_032362365.1. Classification (NCBI taxonomy): domain Eukaryota; kingdom Metazoa; phylum Arthropoda; class Insecta; order Coleoptera; family Chrysomelidae; genus Zygogramma; species Zygogramma bicolorata. The sequence continues at coordinate 14,593 of JAVJAQ010005542.1, read as the reverse complement.
TTGGGTGCCACTGCGGAAGAAACATTAATAATTTATACAATAAATGTACGAAATGGATGTCCATAAGATATCCTTCATGGATATCCATCGTGGATATCGGAAAGGATATCCATTTCATACATCGTATGGATATTTTTTACTGGGAATACTTTGGATATCCAAAATTTGGATATCCTATGGATATCCAAAATTGGTCCAAGGCTATTCCGACATGAATTGGACATGAACTGGACGTCCATAGGATATCGTGTGCTGTATGGGCAGTGGGGAAGAACTCATGAAAAAATGGAACAGAATTTCTCAAAACTTCATTGAACCGGGATATACACTCAACAGGTATTTGGCTAACAAAATCAGGACTTTTGGAAGCCAGTCCTGACGGATTAGTAGGAGATGATTCCATTGTGGAGCTGAAATGTCCGTATTCATACAGAAATGACCATTCATCTCAGAAATTGAAGAGTTGAAATATAAATTATTTATTATAATACTGACAATGAAATTGTTGTCATCAAAAACCACAACTACTACCAACAGATCCAAGAAAATCTACATATCTTAAAAAGATCCAAAAATTACTTCTGTATATCGACATTGAAACAAGTCACAGCGGTTCTTATTGAATATGATCTACTGTGGGCAGAAAACTCATCGCTGCTAGAAGATTTTTATATAAAACAGTACCTGCTAAAACTTACACACAATCTTACATCAGCTGTAACTTGACCAGTGACTGAGTATATGAAACTATACTCAGATGTCCATGTTGAAATAAAGTGTATTTGATAAAAGTAATGAATATTCAGAATATACCTTCACCAATATTTCTGTGATAGTATTGAATAAAGTAACTATTGGAGATGAACTCAAAATAATGGAAACCATATCGATCAGTTGTAGTAGAAAGCATTAATTTTTTACGGACACTACTATGAAAAGTTAATAAAATTCTAATAATCCAATCAGTGAAAATCACATATTTGTAGACCGAAGCAATCAGAAGTATTTATGTGGAAATGATACCATTTACAGATTTAGAATGCCAAGTTTCTCGATAACGCAGTGGTTGAGTTGGCCTACCAGCCAAAAGGTAAACAGATCGAACCACTGAGGAGTCTTTTTATTCAAATATCAAATAAATATCCTATATGTAGTACATTATTCTCCCAATCACTTTTTCTAAATGGAATAATTTCAAATTATTATTTGAATTTTCCACAGATTCAAATATTGCAAAGATAAATTCACATCCCATATTGAATCAAGAAAATTCGTTATCGAAATAACAACAAAAATTGTGATATACGATACATCAAAATATAAAACGAACGAAAAATTGCTATTGAAAAATTATCAACTGCCATATAGAACAATTACTAAGAGAATACTTGAAATGTATATATGTTATTTATTTATTGAAAAATAAACATCCTACCACCTTCGTGGTCTGTATTAAACCAGGAATACTAATACAATTCGAATGGAAATTCAGTAAAGGTAAAATATAAAAGATGTAAAAAAGTGAAATATAAACTCGAAAACTATGTAAATAATAATTGTTATTATTATATGATAAACAAATTTTGGTTATTTCAAATAATAAATATGGCACCTTAAGATTTTTATGGAGTCTTTCAAAGATTCCAGTGCAATAAATTTCAGTACTGTGTGAAGAATATAATCCTAGTGTCCCTTATTTATATATCAACAAGTCACAAAACTTCAGTAGAGAGACTAATATAGTTATATAAAGGTATATAAGTATAAGAGTTTTTTTTTGATATTGCATTCCTTAAGGGATGAGAGTGAGGTGAAAGATGAAGGTATCGGTAAAAATTGGTATTTGAGTTCTTTGTTTCAAATGAGGTAGTACGTGTTTCGGTGTTTTCGGAAATTGAACCCATAAAGGGGTGAGAAGTATGATGAAGGTATCGGTGAAAATTGGTATTTGAGGTCTTTGTTTCAAATAAGGTAGTACGTGTTTCGGTATTTCTGGAAATTGAACCCATAAAGGGGTGAGAAGTCGCGGGTACCAGCCAGTTTCATAAAAATTTGTCAACAATAATAATCTTCGACTTCTTTGATGAGTGGATATTGCAATTTGTAAGAGCTGCATATAACTGAAAAGTTATTTATATCTGAGATATTTAATATTGGGGAACTTTTCCCGAAATACTGAAACAATTTATCCTCCGAATAGCTCTTGCTTTCGCTATTCTTTGTGTTTCGTATACTGCGGTGTACTTGAAAATGGGGGAACTGACGAGTACGAACTAGCAGCACGTAATTTGGACATCACCTCGACTCTTTTCAAACATCACCACGAAACCGGACACAAAATTGACTTCAACAACACGAATACTATTGCCACAGCTAAAACACTCTACTCCAGAATCATTCGCGAAGCAATATAAATCGAAAAAAACCCTCAATGCCTCAACAAACGTGACGACTCACAAAGTATTTCCAATTATTGGAAACCATTACTATCAGTTCGAACAAATCCATTAATTGATCATTTTCAAATAAGACCTGTATATGGTCCGACAGTTTCACCAACGTCGGAATCTCATACAGCTATGTATACCATCCCTCTATCCATACAACCACAATCTTCACTTCGTCAAGATGAGAGCTGGTCGTTGAGGAGACTTAGGTCTCGCCACCAAGTCACGAAGTCTTGAGAATAGCACCAAAGTGGGAGCCGGAAACTGAATCCGTTTCCATTCTCAAAACTTCTAGGCAAATTCCTTTTCAAATGCAAATATCGAGGCAAATATCTCCTGTAGACAACTTTCGTAATTGACATTTGTCAAATTATTCCAAATTTGACATAACATTTTGTCCTTCAAGAGAGGCAGCCATCCGCGATCCATATCAAGCTAATACATAGATATGCATCCTTCACCAGACACAATGAAGAAAGCAGATTCCTTTAATTTTCGTTTCTTGCCATTGCTTTCTTTCGTTATAATTTTGGTGTCGTTCCATTCTACTGTGTGGTCTCCATCAGCAGTGAGAACGTGTTCTGATAATTGAGAGATTGTTCCCTCTTACGCACTTCCAATGGCCGAGACGTTTCACCGATATATTTCTGACCGCACGAACAAGGAATCTGATAAATACAATTTTTTGTGTTTTGTGTTGTGTTATTTGGTTTGGTATGTGTGAGTATTGATCTTTGAGTATTTGTTGTTTTGAATATTGTTCTAACATTATACCTGTTGCCGATAAAAAAAAAAAAACAAGTGTATTGTTACGTGCACACAGCTTGACAATTTTCACTAGAGGTGATTGTTTTCACGCTGGAATATTGTCCTTTCGGGTATTTATCCTTGTGCGAGTTGTTGAAATGTTCGACGTTTCGATTCTCATGTTGGAGTCTTTATCAAGAACTCAAATACATGCCCCCATCAATACAGCAATTTATCCGATTTACCCCCTCGAATCTCTTCCTCATGCCTCTCATATAAAATGTTTCCTTCTACGTTGTCCTTGAATGTTTGATCCTCAGTCATATACGAATAATTTTTATGATAAAAATATAGCCGTCCTTTATAGAGCCCCATTTAATTGCATTTTTCAATTGGTCAGTTAGAATTGAACGTTATTGTGCGGGCGTCAGTTGTGAGCATATCATAAAAATATATCTGACAATTTTTTCGAAACAGGTGAGCCCATCGCCCTTCCAACCCATTGAAAAAAGCTGGCTTGCGAAATTTGTGTAATTGATATGCCATTGTCAGTTGTGAACTGGATGTTTCTTGTTGTTGTCTTTTTCACTTACATATGTTTCAAGGGTTGCAACGTGTGAACGTCACGATGTACGCGACTGACAATCAGCGATCGTATTCTCATTTTCCTGAAATCTTTGCTTCCCCAATGCTCTCAGTCTGAAACCCTTACTTCGCCCAGGAAATCATGAATAGCAAGAATCTCTGTAGCATCGTCGACATCGATAATACAACTTCCAGTGGTCGATGGTCGTGAACTTATCAGTACCAAAAATGGTGACACGGGCTTTTGGTCTATTTGAGAATCTCGTCTTCGTCGAAATCTTGAATTCTGAATTAACCGCCATAGCACTGAAAATTATATTCGATTCTCCGCCAAAATGTAAAATCGAAAATTCAAACGATTTCTGATTCTGAGTTTTGATTATCTATTATCAATAGATTCTACAAAGACCTACCCATTATGTGGAGTCGATGTTAAATGGCATTCTCCTATTTTTGTTTCGGTTCAAGAGACGATTCCATTCGCGATCGTTACAATTCGGTATATCTGGAATTCGAGTCAACCAATAGATTGTGTATTGCCCTGTGGTTATACACCTCGAGAACAAATGTGGGATTTCCGTTATTCGATTCACAGACAATCCAGAATTCGATTTATTTGACAGTACTGCCAATTGTCACTGAGGAGACATATACGTCTAGAACGACTGGTCGCAAAAGTTTGCCAGCCATTAGTTATGTAACTACACCCTTTCAGTGTAACGAAACATATTTTTCTTCACAAAGTACGGAAAAGCGCCGTATATAATAATATGAGTACCACTAGGCTCAGGTCTGTTGTTGAAGGTGTGGACTTGCGAGCCTTGCTCGCAGGAATCACACCACGAAGCCATAGAAATATATTTTATATGTGAGATGTGGGCAAGGTCAACACATCTTTGCATGTAGCGTTCACGCTCTTTTCGAATTCAATTCGATTCGTCGATGTATATCATCTCTGCTCTTGACTACTCTTGATTGGTCCATAGACGTGACCTAGATGGATCACTTTTAACTCCTACACTTCGTCATTTATTGAAGAAAAAAATCTACTGCCCCATGACTTACTTGAGCAACTCTGAACGTTTGTGTGTTACAATCATGAATTATCATATCTGAGAAAATATCCTGCTTCAGAAACCATATTTTTGAACTAGGTTCTCAATAATTTCGGCTCAAGCCTTTGTATCTTTTCTGTCCAATATAACATTCGAAATGATCCGTCATATTATTTACCAAAAAGTCCAATCACACAAATGTCTGTTTGGAGTTAGCACTGATGCTGTTCATTGATCTAATCATGTTCCTCACAAATAACGTTTCAATCCGCGATAAAATGAGATGAATGAAAAATGTATGACAAATTGACAATTTTCATTCGATTGGTAATCGCGGTGAACGGATTAAAAACAGCATTTGTCATTGGAAAAAACGAAAATATGCGCCAATTAGTATGTAACTCTGATTGAACAAATGTCGAAAAACCGCATCAGTATTTGTTATTATACTTCCAATAATGAATGCAATCAAAATTTCAAGATAAGGAACAAAAAATTATAAGGAAAGAAGTGTCATGTAACGCTCCTTTTCGAAACTACTTCATAATGGTGGAACATTTGATAATTGCCTGAATACATCGACGTTTAACTGTATAACTAGAGGAAATGAACTCAGTTCAGTACCGAAGATGCTCGAAATGGTTGCCTTGAACTTCTGTAACAGGAGTTTTTGTCTCTGCTCAGATTACCTAGGCTTTTCAGTAACGGATTCATTCAATGTGACTGGAAGGATTACTTTTTATTGGCTAGCTAAGAACGACATAATTTTTGGTTTGGATCTAAACTGCAAATACAAATCCTTGAAGAGGATGAATTAAAATTTATGGCTCTTCAGTTTTACCTCTATTCTAGCTCAGACAGACACCAATGAACATGATGAATTCTTTCTCAGGGGTGTGGTTTCTCTTGATGTCATGTATTTTGTGAGAGAGAAAGAGAGAAGCAAATGAAATAACTCCAAAATACAATCTAGTACCAATTTTATTTCAATTACATCCCCTTTTTTTCTTGAGAATTAGAAATTCGAATATATTACAGATTAATCTTGAAATTTCCTTATATTTGAAATCCCAGATCTAAGAGAAAACCAACTTATCTGATTGAATTTACTGAAAAACATATATAGTGGTGAATTTGAAGAATGATTCTGCTCAGTGCTGTTTCCAAACAAGTTCTGATAGAATGTTCGTACAACGAACAAATTATTCTAACCTAGATGTTTTTTGATACGCGGTATAATAGCCTATTGGTAATGTTTTCTGATTTGAGATTGAAAAAAGAATATACACTCGGGAATGGAAAAGTTCAATGGGAATAGTTCACCTGGACATCAGTTGGTTTCGTGAATCCTGGATATCAGCTATCTTATAGGAACTAGAAAATTGTATTACCTGGAACGTACTAATTTTTGTTTTATCTTCTACTACAGCTCTCATTACTGGCTAGGATATCATCAGCTTTCTTCCAGGTTTTTCTATTTCTCAATCTTCTCGAAATCTTTTCGGCTTCTCGCGAACTTTTTTGCGTACCTTCTTGTTGATTTCATACACCCCATTGCTACGGTCCCGCTTTTCCGAGCGTTTTTCACTCACGAAATTTTTCACAAACCACAACTCATCATTTCATTTTCACTTAATCATATGTAGGTACAACTTCTCATGATATATATTGAATTCTAGAAAAGGTTTCTAATGGTATATTAACTTTTTATCATTTTCCATTGATCTCTTTCATTAATTTTCTTGTAATTTTCCAAATTGTGTTTGTAATTCATAATCTGTGAAAATTTGTGTTCTGTTTTTATGTCTAGTCAGTGAAATTCAATGTACAGTGTGTTTTCATGTCAGTCTTGAGTTCTATTTTGTGTAAAGTGTTTAGTGAAATATATTTCATTAAAAATGATGATTGATGACTACTGTATTGTAGGTTGCCTGATGTGGAGCTGAATGTCTTGTCGTTTCCTCAGTCAGAGATCATACCGCAACTGAAGAGTTCCTCAAATGAGGATGTTGAATATTCATTTTCATGGTTGATGTTTTTGGTTAGCCGAAATGAGCTACACATATTGTTGGTAACGCATAACTAGTCCACATATTTATTCCTTCACATTTGATATCCACAATTTAACATTTCTCCTTTGTTTTACAATATGTAGTCTCGACTGACTAGTCAAGAACAAAAACACAACTATCTTGGGTTGCAGTCGATTGTCTGTGGCCAGGCGAGAAGAAAATTCTTTGTTACTTACATATTATTAAAAATGTTGTGAAGTTGCTGGTTGAATTAAAAAAAAACACCATTAAAATTGAGTTCGTTTAAAATTATTATTAAAATTGCTATAAGCACGTCAAGTGGAACACGAGAAGGAAGTTGATAAAATGGCCGTTATAATTCGAAGAAAACTTGGACAGACGCATTGAAAACAACGATAGTTGTTGCATTGCCAACTTGAATTTTTCTATGAAATTTTGATTTTGTGTCAGATGACGAAAAGTGCCACGCTCCAGTTTGGGAAGTTAATTGTATGAGATTTTCAATATCTGATTTTTCATTCAAACCAATCTCATTTTTATTTATATGGAACATTCCGAGAAAATTTCTTTTGAAATGATTCTGTTCGGTTTGCAGAACTTTAGGGGTTTCAAACTCCATTTTATGGTCTGTTGACATAACATGTTCTGCCAAGGCAAATGGCTTTTTTTGATGTTTCAATCACTTTTATGAGTTGTTATACGACCATTCAATGATCGAAAAGTTTGTCGAATGTAAGATTTTTGACAGTCAAGACAGTCAATCTGGTAAATAATATTTGCTTTTTCTTTGTTGTATAGGAAAAAATTCGTTTTTGGGAAGATTGGGGAAACTGTTTTCACTTGTTCACTCTCAATTTCAACATTTGAATCTTTAGAAAGGTGTGTAATTTTTTGAGTAAGATCATCTGTATGTGGAATTGAGACATATTTTGGGATTAAAAGTATTTGGAACGTCTGTGGACTCTCCAATTTGACGGAGATGTTGATCATGATGGATGGGGGAACTGGGAAGCAAGTTATTTATGCGGTGAAAGGGATATAAATTGTCAAGCAAAATATTTTTAAATTCATTTAAGGAGTCAATTATTTGATACGGATGTGTGAGCTTGATTACCTTGTTTTTCAAGGCTTTAACGAGGTTCATTTTCATTCGATGAGAGTGGTAAGAAAGAAAATTGACATAGCGATTGCTACTCATTGGTTTTCTGTACCATCTAGTTTTCAAGTTGTTGTCTTGATCTCGATGTACTCTCATATCAGGGAAGGGAATGCTGTTATTCACTTCATATTCAACTGTGAATTGAATGTGTTGTGTGGTTGTGATGTACAAGGATGATTACATCAATAAAAGAAATGATCGAGTTACCCAATGACCTCAAATATTACAAAGAACTGACAAACAATCCAATCCAACCAGTATATTACAACAAAAATCTCTTGAATTGATCACAGAACTCAAAAATGTAAACCAAATAACTTCAGAAACATCCAGTTCCTTGAGGTTCAACAATTTAGTGGCACCTCGTTCGTATGCACTTCCCAAAATCCATAAACCCTCACCTCAAATGAGGCCGATTGTTTCATCCATTAATTGTCCAAATAATAAATTAGCTTACTTTCGTACTCAAATTCTGACTAATGCATATGACACAGACAATCCCTTTTATATCCAAGATTCGTTCACTTCCAGTAATTCGGAATATTTCAAGCGAAATTTGTTGAAGTATGAGATCACGCCTGGCAAACGATGAACCGCGTACTCTGAGATTCTCACACGTCTTTGTCTGGGCCTTCCTTGTCTCGCTCACGAATACCTACTGAAGAAAAAACCATAACCAGAATGTTCTGCTTGTGAAGTATGAAACATAGTAGAGTGATATTTCTGCTTTCTCACGATAAAAGGCTCTCAAACCCCTAGTGAATTGTGTCACATTCTTGGAAGATATACTACAAATGATATCGTTTCGTTCCTACAAAAATGCAAAATTTTGTTCAAAATCTTAATTCATTTCAAAATATTTGAATGGTTCTTGTGAAAATTCGTGTACCACTGCTGATATCCAATAGGATGATGGGGTTGAATGAATAAATGAAGATATTTCTGTCACGAGAACAATAGAGTGAGAATGAATGATATATATAGAAAGTCAATACCTCTATTGTGTACCACTGGGGAAATATATGAGGACGCACGTTCATTCGGTACTCAACAAATATCAATTACCAGCACCGTTCTCTTTCAACTCTTGATAATACATTTCACCCTGTCACCTATCAGTCCTTTACATAATTCTTGAATATTTGATGCCGCTTTCCCTGAATCATACGATATGCGTTATATAATATTCATAGATGTGCATATCATATTTCTCATACCAGGAAAAGTTTTTTACTGTAGTAGAGTGTTGAATTAACATCATGTCACTTCGGATTTGAAGATTGTAGCTATGCTCACGTAGGTGATATATTTATGAAAGTTTCAGGACTTTCGAGTTATATAAATGGCCAATATGAATGTGAATCGTTCCAGAATTCGAATAAGAATTACTTAAGAGACCTCTCCCATGTAATTTCAATGAAAAATCTGAAAAACTTATTGAGGAAGACGAAGTGATTTTTGAAATAGCATATCATAACTTCTGGCTCAATTATTTCATTTCAAAAAATATTATCTTCATTCCAGTTTTGAAATAGACTATCCACAGAGATGAAGAGGAAATTTCAACTACTCAATTTCGATATCTCGTCACTGAAAACATTTAAGATAAAAAAACTATGTTTCTTTGAAATCGACAGGTGCGATTTGGATATGAATATGAACATGGAACTTGCCAGAAAATTCTCAATATATCGGTATTATACAGGGGATTAATCGTGATTTGAATACTTCCCGTACACGTCATGGCTTCAATCCTACAGTATGAAATGACAGAATGTTAATTTAATGATACACTGATGTATAATTTCTATCTCATTCCTCATACAGAGCTTTCCGGCACCTAAGATGATCAATTTCATTATTTTTTGAATAATTCAAGGGGCCCTTCCTACTAATGGATTTGTATATTCAATTGTTCTTCCACAACCATACTATGAAATTGAATACTGAAACTTCCTTGCTATAGTTCACATTCATACAGTCCTCACGAGACTTATAGCAGAGAAGTTAGTAATATTGCGATTGCACATAATTATGTGAAACGAATAATGAAAGTCAACTAGAAATTTCCGTCACCGCTACCTCCATATGAAAATATCAAAAATTCCCACTAGCGATATGCTCCGTTCATGATTCGTTTCTGATAAATCTAGGATTGCATTTGCTTACTGTTTGCATTGCCGATCATTCTCAACATTTCATATGAGACTTCACGAACACGAACTGTCAATTGAAAGAAAGTTCTCTCTAGTTCGTTTAAAAATATATTGCCGCAATATAGGTACATATTGAATAATACTAAAAGAGTATTTTATCCAAACAAAAAGAATACATCGAAAGTATTTTGATAAAAATGGAAAACGGGCATGTGAATACACTAGCAATGAATAAATGATCTAATATATTTTGTACTTCAAAATATTTGATATTCGCACTTTCGATTTGATATTCACAACATCTCCACTGAATTAAGATTCTCTGGTCGATATTACAATAATTCAAAACTGAACAATTCTACAAACACTTTATTCAATATGCTGTGTCGAAGCCAGATTTTCTGCGCTACAAATATAGGAAAAAAAGGTTTCTATTAATTTATTCTCATAACGCTGGAATGATTCCATTGGGAAAGAACTCCATTCATGCAGAAAATTCTAGCATAGTGGAGAAGGGGATTTTACAGAGCTTTTATTGCAGAGAGCTTTGGTATTGGTATAAGTGCAGAAGTCGAAGTAGAGACTTTCTGGTACAGAGAATTTATCAGAGTGTTGAATAGTTTAGCTGAACAATTCAAGTGATTGTATTATGTTGTGATAAATAGTTGTTATAAAAGTAGTTTGGTATTGTTTGTAGTTTTGATAAACAACCCCCCAGAAAAGATCGTAATAATATTCACGGTGGTAGGCAGAAAGCTCAGTCTTGTTACGTGAATCGGAGTTTTTATGTAACGTGGAAATGACTGAACTTCAAATATGGTATCCACAGTAAACAATATCTCATTCGAAAAAACAAGTCCATAACGTATATCCCAAAAGTTTTGGCATAGAAACCTTTTGTTTGGATTTTAACAGAAACATAACAACAATAATATTGAGTTACCTTCGGGAACCAAAGGTTTTTTACTGTCAGTTGAGATTTATTCATCTTGAAATTTACGATGAGATGTCGTATGTTAGCGAGAAGATAAAATATAAATGAATATGATGATAAAAAACAATCGTTTTGGTGAAGTTTTTATCAAAAAACATAAGCTTCCTTCACCAAAATTACATATGGATGAGAATTGAATGACAATGTTTGATAGATACGTCAAATTTAACAAAATATATAAATAAAAAAACTGTACTATTTGAAATTTACTGGGTTGCACACTATTCAGATTCAGATTAACGTCGCTTCCTAGATGAACGACAAGGAAAATTTTCTTATGGTGAATTTTGGTTGTGATCAATCTATCGTGTAGTTGTTCTTTTGTGAGATGTCGGTAGTGTAGTGGTTAGCATATCTGCCTATCAAGCGGAAGGCCGGGGTTCGAATCCTCGCCGGTCCACCGTGCTGGGTAATCGCACGTTAAAAGGTAAGGCCTCGTTGATCCATTGCTCGCACAAGTTTCGACTTCTGAGGGTTGACGTTCGTCAGCTGGTTAACGGAAACGAACAATTTTAGAACAATTTTTTTAGAACAATTAGAAGGAAATTCCATGTCTCCATCAATTCCATATTTTTGACTTCGCTGCATATTCTGAGGCTCACCTCGAATTACTACCAGTTCAGATATTACTTTGGGTTCAAATGTGGTTGATTATTCAGGTTGATCCAATATATTATATGATAATACCGCTTTCTCCAGCATAAACGAGCCCCGGATCTACTACTACTTCAACTTCTCCGACGAAGGGGTCGTATTTATTAGTTCTTACACGTTTAGAATTTTGGTTGAAGATATTCCGTTATATTCGAACATTTTTCCCTTTGCCGCCGTGGGAGTGATCTAAAGAATGGAGAATGAATGGCCTTTTCTACATATGCCATTTCTACGTTTGACCGTTCCTGAGTTGGTTAACGGTAATGAAATTGAGTTAGTCAGTCCCTGGGGATGAAGAAAGTGTGGAAATACTTATGGTGAGAATGGGGTCTCTCTATTCGTGTGTTCATGTGGAATAACGTGTGAAATAGGTCAACAAGATAGTATATCACTGTTGAACAGTTCATGTGATTGCCAGAATGTCTTCATTCAGAGTTTTTGATGCAAGAGGGCACTCGAAGTGCGTACTAATTCATTAGGAGGGTCATCCAGTATAATTAATGTATGTCAATAAATATTTTTATATTTATATTTTGTAATTCTTCATTCATCAATTTTCGAATACCACCTCATTTACAGCAAACTTTGAAATTACCGGACATATAATATATATAATGACTTCATTTTGCAATAATGCTATTCGACTCGTAGGTACATGACAGCTTTCTCCACATTCATTTCATTGTTTCAAAGGCCTCGGTCGAGTCACGATATAAAGAAATTTATCAAAGTAAAAGTAAATACGAATAGCGTGTTAGCTTGCAGGTGTTTACTGTCAAGCCATATTTCAAAACTGAGTGTTTGCTGAAGATATTCATTGTGTTCCTGCTTTTTGTATCGAAAAATGGTGTGTCACCTGAATGAATTGAGAGTGGAAAGAATCAAGATCAAACCCCTAGTCGAATGAACTGGATAGAATAATTTTTTTTTCTTCAAACCGCCACTCCCACCATCATTATATTACGTCTTCAGACAATGTTTTTGATAAAAGTGCTTGTGAGACTTGACAAAATGTTGTAGGCCGCATGGAAAAGATAATATTGCATAACAGGTATTCAGTATGTGGGATGTCTATGCAGACACTGAAACAGCAAGCTTCACTAAACAAAATATATCATAGAATGTGAACACACAGTTAGTTGGCCATATGATTTTATGGAAAATATTATCCAAATATTTTGCATGTAATATCTATCTGTTATTTTCACGTACAATGGGGCGTGAAGAGGTATTTTCAGCAGTTATCTGTGCAGTTTCGAAACGCTCGAACAACGGGTTGACCAAAATCACTCGGTGGTCGCTGTAGTTCCGTTTCAATAATGTAATGGAGTATGCAGGGTGTTGAGAATACAATGTTGAAACAAGCATGACGTCGATGTAATGGAGAATACGGGAAGCAGGAAAAATTGAAATGAAGTATAGAAGAAACATGGTGGGGATATAAAGGAGTACCGTAACTATAGGATTGCACATATATAAAATGTTTCAAAATACATCGTTAAAAAAATGGCGGCAGTGCAATGAGGTATGATGAGGGGTCTCAAAATTTCCATTTTCATTTTGTCAATGAATCTTTTAACAATTTGTGAAGAATATCAACGTTTTCGAGGCTGCAATTTGAGTTAGTTCGGTTGCGAATGAGATGCATACAAGGTGAGACACCGTGGTTGTTACTGAATGTGGAGTCCATTCATGTTGCATCGTCATGCTTATCCAAATGCACAAACGCGTGAAGATTCAACCAATTGGTTCAATTTGTCAGTGGTATATTCACTTTTCTGAAGTCCTGGCACACGAATGAGATCATTATTATTATGTAGATTATGAGGATGGCATCCAATTGGTGGTTTTCCACAAAGCCGAACGAAAATCTCAATCTGTGAACGTGTTTCATTGATCATCTCTCTTCAGAGACAACAATTGTATATTGGCAGCAAAAAATACTACATTGAATCCCAACCCTAATCTATTCAGTATGAAATTGCTGCCCGATAATAAAGCCCTCCATATCTACTACGGGCTGAAATCACATGTTCATCTCCATTTCATGACAATCTCGCTGGGTTGAAGGTGCTCAATGACAGTATCATGTACAATAGTGCAATAGGCTTTAGTATTTTGGGAAAATCCTTCAGATGCCCCGATTTCAAGCTTCACATCCAGACTGAATCTCATGATACACTCGTCTTTTCTAGAACAATCGAAGACAAACAAATAATTGTCGAAGTAGGATAGAACAGGAATATGTTGATTGGTGTTTTTGTAGCTTGTTGGCTCGTGAATAAGTCCCCTTTGCAGAATTCAAATGCATTGTTTCTTTGAGCGTCCACGTGTAACGATTGCTGTTACTTCATGGTCATCCTCACTGATATTGTGAATATAATAAACGTCATACTCAAATATACTAAGAATTGTTACAAACCCAGTTCAAACGAGATTCAAGTGGCTACCAAACTAAAAATCACTGATCCGGTTCAATGGAATTCATTATGTTTCCCAGAAGCAGGAACATACTGCAGTTGCAGTATTTTTGTTTTTCCGGCTGAGGAGTTTAGACACTCTTCGCGAGGTGATCAAATAATGAAACCAATATACATTTTTCGAAGGAATAAAACAGTATTTTCTTTGCTTCGTTGTTTTTTGGGTTTCTAACCTACCGCAATCCTTAAAATATTACCATTAATATTTGAATTTATATAACTGTAGCCTTCCTACATTGGCAAGTTTCTGCACACTTTCGACGTTCGGGCAGTAGAGAGTCAA
>JAVJAQ010005541.1:0-11271 GCA_032362365.1 Zygogramma bicolorata | reverse complement strand
TTGTGTACCTCGACTCCGCAATAAATATCTACCTGAATAGATATACAGCACAAAGTTGTAACAAACCCAACTTCTTCGATTCGTAAAAAAAAACCTCGTTTAATACATTATTTCAGTACTTCACTGTGATGTAGGAGGCAAATTCGGGATCATCCAGCTAGATCACATCAGGTGTGTGCTTGGAATGAATTATTTCTGTGGAGAGTTTCGAATATAGTTTTGTTGTTTTTTCTACAAATCAATGTTCGAAAAAACTCATGCGTAGAAAGTACACTGTCTAAAACCACATATACCTAATGTGAATATTTGCATATGATTCAAAGAATCATATACAAGTTTTTTTATCAATGAATCAACCGTTTGCGGATGTAGCACATATTTCGCCAGATAATGTTTGAGCGATATGGTATTTTCTTCACATTGATGTTGACGAGATAAAGTAGTCGGAATGGAAAGCAATGTCTGTGAAGCTCTAAACTCAAATCTATTATAATTATGTGGAATGATCAGTGTTCAGGAATTGATCAATTTTCCTTTCTTTATTTTGAGTGGGAAATTTCAGTTCCTAATTGAGATTATTAATGAATGTGATAAATTTATTAGTTGTCGTGTAGTACCTTTGAAACAGGCGTGACACAACCAAATTATGACATTCGTGAATGATCTCAATAGAAACATACAGATCATACTCGAAACAGAGATAGAGAAACAGATTGATTTCTCAGTCCTGATCATTATTCAAATTTCAGAAAAGCAAGGGCTACAGACATTTCAATCCCAAGTGATTATATATATATATATATATATATATATATATATATATATATATGTTAGCATGAAGATTCTCACGTACGAAGTATGATGCGTTGTTTTTTCGGGTTTCATTCCGTGTTCTGTGGTTTTGATCCTCTGAAGGTCCGATTACACCAGAGGAACAATATCGGACCTCACCACGTAATTACCCAGACACGATGACAAATGCAGGCGGACCAACGAAGAAAGTGGGAGGGGCCCAGATCAAAGATACCATCAATGAACACCCCTATATATTGAGAAGTAGAACTCTAATTATTTAGTCGAGTTCGGAGATCGAAACTCAAGACATCACCTAGAAGATGGCAAATGAGACTTTGCCGAAACGTTGTGAGAATTATCCTTCAGAGGATCAAAACCACAGAACACGGAATGAAACCCGAAAAAACAACGCATCATATATATATATATATATATATATATATATATATATATATATATATATATATATATATATATATATATATATATTCAGTATTCAAGTTAAGATTGAATTGCATTATAATACGAAGAGGTTATATGAATCAGTGGATTAAGTTATTTCATTTTTCATTTCTTTCTTTTCTGACTGTATATATTGTGTGGGTGAGTTTCATTTGATTTATCTACATAATCATTTGAGTTTCCTCATTACAGTTAGGATTCACTCATGATGCATCCTTCACATTATTATTTCACAGTCACTGTTATAGATCATATCATCAGATTGAACTTGTGCCTTTTTGTAGTACAAGCATTGAGGTATGCAGAATTTTCATATTCAGTCACAATTAATTATATTCGAATATTTGGTTGCATTATTATTTCAATTTTATTTTATGGCAGTAAATGCCAAGATGAGATTATGATGCATAACGAGGCCCTATAAGTCACATATGATTCAAGTATAATGACACCTAGAGGTTAATATCACAGCAGACAGCTGTCAGTTGTGAATTATCACTGCTGGGAGAAATTGAATAATCGCTCTATTTTCGTGTTTTGATTTCCTAGACTTCAACTTCCGCATCAGTTTTTCGCATTTTTGCTTGCCAAAACATCACCTTTTTCTTCTATTTTTTGCATTGGAGGAGGTGATCGTGAAAAACAAATTCTTTCACAGAAAATTTCTTGCAGAAATGATTTGCGTTTTCACCTTGACAATCCAAGCCATTGCATTGGTTCGAATTTCTTTTGAATGTCTCATCCACTTTATTGAATTCGTCCAAAAACTCATTGAGCTGTGAAACCAATATACCTAGTGATAAATTTGAACAGAAAATATCAAACAAAAACAATCAATAAAATGATATGATGATATCAATTGCTGCCCTGATTTGTTTGGGAAAAAATTAATCGAATAAAAACATGAGAACATCTGAAAAAGACAATGGACAGAAAATGAAATGATATAATTATTGTATCCTTTTTTTTTACGGCATAGTTGTAAGTGGTTAATTTTTGACTTATTTCGATGAAAAATATTATACACAATGAAGATTTGAATCGACACCACCCAGAAAAAAAATAGCTTCATTCAAACTCCCAAAGAGTAATGATATGATGGCGACTTTTGGGCTCGTTAGCAATGATCTTCGGGATTTTGGGACTGACATTGTTTCGTCTACAACTGCGGTAGATTTCGGTGTCGGTGTAATGCAGCTTTGCTTTTAAGATTATATAGGAATACTGTTTCCAAATGACGCAACCACTCTTGTAGGCCTCTCGATTCACCCATTCTACTGAAGTGTCTATGAAACATTTTTCCTTTCGCGGTATGGGTTGGTTTTCTATAGAGATTCCCCAGTCCGCCATTCTTACTTCTACCTATCTCAACTGATATACCCAGGAAAGCGAGTCTACCTCAGTACTTGGTACTTTCGAATCTTTGGTATTTCATACTGTGGGGAGAAACGATTGGCCTCAACTGGTCCGCACGTGATCAACTTCAATATTGGAAATAAAACTTTTTTTGAATTTCGTTGAATAATTCAATAACTGATTGAACGACATATCCACTGGAATGATGTTTGTGGATTTTTTTTTCACTTCTTTCATAGAAGTTATAATTTCAAATTTTTGGTTCGGAGAAAAACGAAGCACGATGATAATTCCACAAACTTCATTCTTTCCACTAAAATACACAAGTTCTCAACTGGAATTATATACCCGGTGACCAGGAACCAATTTATCCTTCTGTATCTTTTGTAGTTACATTTCAAATCCGGTAGTTCAATTTTATGTCGTAAATGTACAATTTAGTATCAAACCATATATGACATTTCCGGTTTGACATGAAGCGCATCCAATTTCCATATCCCAAATGGAAAATGCTATTGTTTCCTGGAAACAACGATTGAGACGAGAATAACTTCTCCAATGATATATCACAATCATACTCTTAAATCACAAACTGCTGATATAGTTGATATCTTATAAATATTTCTTTTTGTATTCCCCCCGTAACGAAACGTAATCTTCATGAAAATATGCTATTGAAAATTGATTAATATTATGTGAATAACAATAATTCATGTCCAAATTTCTCACAAAATATTTTCAATTTGGATAAGATATTTTTGAAATTTAATTTTCCTTCACTTTTCAACATCATAACTGAGAAAAAAAATCCTGAGAAACTCCAATACATATTGAAATACAAAATATGCATTGTATTTGAGTTCATGACCAACTTAAAAAATTCTCATGGTTGCATTCCAGGAATAACAGGCTTAATGTTGAAATATGAAGAAAAAATTAATTCTCAAAATAACTAATTTTCAAAAAAAAATGTGTGAAAAGTTTCGCCATGATTTGTTGTCACTCACATGAGATTGTTCAATATTTCATAGCATACTTTCATGGAAATGTTCTGTTACGAGGGGAACACAAAAGGTGATTATACCGCAAAATGTAAATTGACAAGTATAACGACTATATATCATTGGAATGGCAATTCTATATCGAATCTTAATTTCGAGAAAAAAATATTGATTCCATTCGAAATATGAAAATTAGATGCGCTTCCGATCATGCTGTCAGTCATATATGGTTTGATACTTGCTAAATTCTACACTCATGGCTTTAAATGGAAATACCGAATATGAAGTATCCATACAAAATAACAACGTAGATACAGGGGGGTAAATTGGTTCCGGTATTTTGCATTTTTTCAATACGTTCCAATACCACTTCAATTTGAATTGCATGCAATCTCATATCAATCCTACACCAATAAAATGATTGATGCGCTCACCTGTGGTCAATGTCATGGTTGTGTATATATTCGGCAACACTGTGTCTTTTAGGATCTCTCAGATGATGGTGATGAACGTTGTAGTCTGTGGCTAGTAGGTTAGCCTCTGAGTTGCTTTTGTTTCTATTCCACTGGTTTGTAGGTCGAATTCCGCCTTGGTGCATCGCAGCTAGCGGCAAACCCGGACTTCCCTGTGTGAAGTAAAAGTGTTTTGTTTG
Organism: Zygogramma bicolorata; assembly: GCA_032362365.1. Taxonomy (NCBI): domain Eukaryota; kingdom Metazoa; phylum Arthropoda; class Insecta; order Coleoptera; family Chrysomelidae; genus Zygogramma; species Zygogramma bicolorata. Next base: position 7,005 of record JAVJAQ010005541.1, on the reverse strand, counting down.
AGTAATTAAGTCCATCGCATAATCTGTTGCACACTCCGAGTTAGTTACACAATTAGTTGTCACGCTATTCGGGCAACGAAGAAATCAACAATTTTGAAGGTTGAGAGAGACCACAATTTATGAAATTTTTCTTTGAAATCGAATGAAGGCCAACAAGATGTGCCCTGAAGATTTGATGATCAAGGCGTTTAATTTTGGTAGTAATTGATAACAATTTTCTTGAAATTTGCTCAGGACTACTGTAGGGAAAATATCTACTGAATTGTTTCACTCTTTACAGCGATCGAATTCAGTTTCTATTCAAAGTCAACATACAAAGTGGTTTGGTATCTCAAATTTCGGAATAGATAGACAGTTCGCATCTCGATAGCTTGTGATAAGAGGGAATGATCCTGAGGATATTCGATAAATGAAAATTTTTGAACGTTTTTCTTCGAACATCATTTCATAATATATCCTATTTCGAAAATAATACCATTGATATAATGTTCACTTCGGCTGATACGGAAAGGAAATCCCCTAACCGTTTGAATGTCATTATTTTGTGGTGGATAGATTCTTTCTTCTAATTTTTTTTTGAGTTTTTAACCTACTATAATATGAAAAAAATAATCAATACTGGACTTTATACAAGTGAAGAAGGGTATTGTTTGAACGTCATTTTTTGTGGTGGATCAATATTTGTTTCGTAGTTTTTCGGGTCTTCAACCTACCACAATCTGAAAAAATAAGAATCAATATTGAAATCTATACAAGTTAGATCTGAATGCAAACTGGTACTCACGCAACCTTGTAATTCTGAAAGTAATTTGAGCAAATTTGAAAAAAGCTGCAATGAAATCTCTAAGATGTGATGAAAGTATAAAAATACTTCCAGCTGATAAGGGAAATGCTACAGTTATCATGGAGACAGATGAATATGAAAACAAAATGATTCAATTGATCGAAAACACCACTAATGAGATACACAACCAAAACACATGTGTAACATCGAAACGAGTGTACAATAAACTTAGACAAGACCCAACAAAAGCCATTGAACAGAAAATATACAGAACATTACTGAAATACAAAGACACACTTTCAAAAACAGAACGCACACAACTCATCAATAATTACAGTAAACCACCCCATTTTTATGGCTTACCAAAAATACACAAACCAAACCATCCTCTTAGACCCATCGTAAGTTCAATTGAATCTTCATGCCAAAAACTAGCAAGATACATACTCCAAATTTTAAAACCTCTATCAGGTAATGGTGATAGTTTCATAAAAAATACTTCACATCTAATTGAGAAGTTAGATCAAATTGACAGTTGAAAGTCTGTTCACCAACGTTCCTCTGAACAAAACTTTAGAAATTGTCGAATCAAAATTATTGAATGATGGAACACTGATCAATAGAACAAAATTAAATGTAGATGAGATCAATTCGAAAATGATTTTTATCAACAAGAATTTGGTATGGCTATGGGTTCACCACTTTCTCCAATTCTCAGTAATATTTATATGGAGTATTTTGAGGACTCGTTCATAGATAGTTATCCAAACGGTCCAAAGGTGTGATGGAGAAATGTTGATGATGTTTTTGCTATATGGAGCCATGGTCAAAGTGAACTTGACACATTTTTGGAACATATTAACAAAGAAGAACCAACAATGAAACTCACATTAGAAACAGAAAATAACAATGAACTTCCATTTCTAGATGTAATGATAAAGAAATCGACACACCATGTAGATACAAGTGTATATCGAAAGAAAACACAAGCCAACAGATATCTTCACTACATTTCAACCCACCACACAAGTGTCAAGAAAGGTATAGTAAAATGTCTTCATGATAGAACAAAAATTGTATGTAATTCACAAGAAAAAATGAATGATGAGATGAACTTCATAAAATCAGTATTGAAAGAAAATGGATATCCAGAAAAATTCATAGAAAAAACTTTGACAGAAATTGAAAATCCGAACACAGTCCACACTCCTACACAGAATACACAACCTATATAAAACATTATACTTTATGTCTCTCGTTTGTCTGAAAAGATAAAACGAATCGGCAACAGGTATAATATCAGAACAACATTCAAAACAACGAGTACTTTGAGATCAATACTCACACATACCAAACCGAATAACCCAACAGAAAACACAAAAAATTGTATTTATCAAATTCCTTGTTCGTGCGGTAAAAAATATATCGGTGAAACGTCTCGACCATTGGAAGTGCGAAAGAGTGAACACAAGATGTACATCAGGAACAGACAGATAGGTGGTTCTGAATTATGAGAACACATTCTAACTGCCGATGGAGACCACACAGTAAAATGGAACGAAACTAAAATTATAACGAAAGAAAGCAATGGCAAGAAACGAAAATTGAAAGAATCTGCTTTCATCATGCTGTCTGGTGAAGAATGCATATCTTTGAGTTTGCTTGATATGGATCGCGGATGGCTGCCCCTCTTGAAGGACAAAATTTCATGCCAAATTTGAAATAATTTGACAAATGTCAATCACGAAAACTATTTTATCAGGTATTTGCACTTGAAAACGAATTCGCCTAGAAGTTCTGAGAACGGAAACAGATTTAGTTTCCGAAACGTTAACAGATGAGTATTTTCATATAAATCAGTTCTTATTATGTTTTTGATAGGCAAAATTTGAGTCATACGAGAAGTTGCTGACTAATTGGACTTGTTCTATTCAGAAATAACTGTTTTTCAGTAGACGTAGCAACTTTTCGGCGTAAATTGAGAATCTGCCCTTCTACACTTGTATAGATTCCAATATTGATTTTAATTTTTTCAGATTGTGGTAGGTTGCAAACCCAAAAAACTACGTAACAAATGTAGAAGGGTATTTATATAAATTTTTTAATGCTAAAATTTGAGTTTAATGAGAAGTTGCTGAGTAATAGAATGTTCTCCATTCAGAAGGACATGTTTTTTGACTAATGCAGCAATTTCACTAAATTAATCCGCCCTTCTACACTTGTAGCGATTTCTATAATGATAATTTAAATTTTGTCAGATTGTGCTAGGTTGAATACCCCGAAAAAACTACGAAGAAAGAAATCTTTTTTTTATAGACTGCGGTCGTGAAAAGTCAACTTTCCAATGCTGCAAGATATTTTGGAGGATTGGCAAAGGTGGTATATGAGTTCTAGGACGTTTTGATGAAAATTATTGACGTGACAGTCGTCTCCAAAAGATGGATCAACTCATTTTTAACTGTAAGAAGGACTCTGGTAATATTGTTGGAAATGTTTTCTTCCATTTCTATATTCTATTTTGTCTTCAAACATGAAATGGAACGGAAATAAAATTAGGTGAAGCTTACTAAATTCTGGAAAATATACCAAGAATACCCATTTTCTTTGAAAAATGTTGATATTTGTTAAAAATTCGCAACAAATGACCGCAAACAAATATTTTTGCTCAGATTGATGCGTATAACCTTTACTATGTGGTAGGAGATCATCATGAGAATTGAGAAATACAACTTCCCATGTTTTTCAGGCCGTGGATCAATTACATATCCCACAAAATTTTATTGAAAATATTTTTAATGATATCTGGTCGGTTATAATCATAAAATATATATTTGAGGGCTGTTTGATGACTTAATAGCGTTTCGAATTCATCTGGCAGTAAAATAATTTGATTGATCATTCGCATTCCCGATATTCCAGTTCATCTAGTGAACTTAAACGAAGTCAATATTATTTTATATTTATGACGTATTTTTGGGGATATTGCCAAGAGTTTATTCATTTTCTGGATTACTGTCGATTGCTTCATGAATATTGAAATTAGTTGTTATTGAATAATATTTGATATACACGCAAACAAGACAAAAAGGTTTCTATATTACAATTCCCATTTTTTCCCGGGAGGTTGCCATTAACGGAAAACTATTTTCACATCATAAATTATCAGCTGAGTTGTTTTCATCAGAAAGATATATATTTTTCAATGAAGTTTGTTCCACATGACTGATATTGAAAAGAGTCATGTGATAGATTCATGGGGAGTACTTTGTAGTTATCTGTATATGTATTCGTTGGCCAACCGATGTATATATGAATTATCATTCAACAGGCTCGCTTAGAAATTTATCAAATATTATGGTCGATTCCGCAGAGGTATCATCATCATCAAAACATATACTTAATCTTGTGTACGTTCACGATCTCTTTGACAAGCATAGATGATTTCTGCAACTTTCAGATTATCGAAAACTTATTTACTTGCTATAGTTCTCCTTCTTCCTGCTGCTAGGAAACTACATTTAGGAATAGGTATTTCATGCTGAGTGAAGTTAATTGAACATATTAAAAGTTTCCTGAATACTACTATGACGTAATTCGTTGTAGTTTTTTCTTCATACCGTTTAACATTCACAGTATATTTCACTATCATATTGTAGAGGTTGCCTTAATTTAAGAAAAATATCATCAGTTTCACTTTTTTGTACTCACGGTGCATAACATATCACGCTTGAAAAAATTCATTTACCTTCCCCTTTGTACCAAAGAGTAAATCCTTCAAGATAGTGGACGATTGTTGAGTGGTACTCCCAAGTCCCCTGACCAAATTTGCAATCGGCACATTTTCATTCATCTTCCTCAAGTATTAATTTTTATTCATTGATATTTTTTCAGAAATATTCTTGAGCTCGAAGATGATCCAGTACAAAAAATAAATGCCAATACTCATGAAAATTAGAACAAATTACTAATCTTAAACATTTGATGCAACATTCTGGACATTTGTAATCAGCAACCAATTGAATTACTTTCTGAAACCACTTCTTTTCCAAGATAACTACTTGGACATATTACAAGATACATTTTGTCAAGCCAGAGTGATTTTCATCCACCAGATAGATTTTCACTTCAGTCGAGTGGTAATCATAGAGACATGATTTTTTCAGAAAAATCGCCGTGGTAGATCAATTTTCGATTCTATAGATAGTAAATTATTTTATGAATAGTGCAATAAAATTTCATCTCTTATCTAAAGGCAATGAACCCGATATTTCTTATATAACCCTTAAACTTCTACTTTGTAGTACCTATCTGTTTTGTTATTTTTCTATCAGCCCAAAATTTGGATTCTATACGTAACAATTCAGATTTTGTAGAATTCGACCAGTTTCAAAATCATCCCCAAACTAAAGGGATTTATTCACTATAATCAAAGTCTATAAAGATTGAGAGTATCGAAACTGTTTTCTATTATTTCATATTCAAATCCACAAAAATTACCAATTTCACTTGTTTTTACGCAATCTCGAGAAAATGTACTGGAATCAATCCTAGGATTTTAATGAGATATTCGACATATTATCTCGTTTTGTCATCTTCCTTGAATATACTAGATCAGCGAACATGCCGCCTTTGATGAAAGATTTTAAGATTTTCGATAAACTGGTAAGTTTGGTTCGTTTTTTTTTCCTCAATGCAGATTGATTCAGATTAATGACAAAACTACATACTTTTGGGTTATACTTCATTTGATTGGCCTCAGTTATTCTCTCAACTAATTGATATATGTTGCCGTTACTATGTGGTGGGAGATCATTATGCAAATTGAAAAATGATACTTTCCATATTTCACACTGAGCATATATATAGCTCAGAATGCTTGTGAGAGATTGAATACCCAGAAAGACATTCAGAGAAAGTTCCACGAACCGATTTTGGTAATACTTTTTCTGGTCCAAAATATTGAAACACCTTTTAGGACAAACAGGAAATATATGCTTTCTTCGCACTTTGTACAATCAATTGTCAGGCTTTGTATTCGACTGTGCCTAAAATTATTTAGACACAGTGAACGCGGACAATAAGCCAGATTTAATGGTGCATTTAAACGAGGCCATTAAACATCACACAGAGGGAATAGAATTCCCACAATGAAATAAAAATGCCCTACCCCTTGATACATATTCTGCATCCGAAAATCAGGATCGGAACGATACTTCCGGCTGTGCTTGTAGTGGTTGGTTGTTTCATTATCCGAACTGTCATATCCGGAGCTGCCGTCCCTTGGGCCTCTGCTTCCAGGTTTCAGCGCCCTCGAAAAAAATAAATAAATTTCAACATTCTCGAATGGAGGAATTGAATGTGAACGTATTCATTTGGGAATACGTAATCGAAATGGACGATGTTATCCTCATTCCAGCTGGGTAAACATATTTGAAGAAGGTATACGGCAACCCACAGAGAATAATTTTCAGTTTTCCTGCTAACATATATAAAAAATTCTTCAAAAACATGATTTTTCATCGACAGGGAAAAAAGTTTTGGGAAAATTATTTTTGGCTTCTTCTTTTTAAATCAATCGACATAAATGAATATAAATTCATATAAGAGAATAAACATCTGAATTGTGGAAAACATTCTGTGTTGATATGTATATACATTCGTAGACGTTTCAATCGTTCACGAAACATGTATGTGGATCACATGAAACCTAAATCAAATAGCAACCATTGAGATAATTTCAACACAAATATAAAGCAAATATTCTAAAATGAAATATTTGTTCAGGCCAGCCTCAACTCACCTACACTGTAGGTTGACGGACTAACATCTATTAGAAAACAACTACTCCCCTGGCTTATACCACGAAGGGCATTGGATTACATCCAACAGGTGTTGGTGCGGGATTCTTCAAAGAAGAAATTCCACCTAAGCTCTTGGCGATACAACTACCAGAATTGATTTTCAATTATTGGGACGGGACACACTTGCAGACCGGTTTCGGGTTATTTGGCCTCTCATCAGTGCAAGGCAGTGCCATCATCAACATAAAACGATGACTTTCCATTATTAATAATCATATTCAAGCAGAGTATCTTCCCTAGACCTAGGCTGATACAAACAACTAGCAAAATAGCCGTTGCTGCGCCATCTGCCCGTAAACTAGGTACTAACCAAGAGCATATCCGCATGGCCCCAATTCCTAGTACAAGGAAAAACAAATA